>JANAVB010033011.1:14088859-14108713 GCA_029216955.1 Iris pallida | reverse complement strand
AGCCCTGCTGGAATGCGATACGATCTGAGGATTCCTATATATATTGCATTACTGGATAACCCAGGCAAATCATAGAAAGCCGTTGGATTGATTGGCCGATTGTAAGCTGACTTGTTTGTGATATGTTTTCTTCTGTTAGCTACCGAGGAACATGGACTATCGTGGTGCGTGGTCCAACCCATGTCCTTGTTTTGTTGGGTTGGCTATTGTGCTGCGATAGGCTATGGACGAAGTCGCGATCAAAGCCCTTTTACCTGCCCATGGTTAGGATATATCTTATCTCGGTACGATTTTGGCACCGTTTGTCCTTGTTTGGTTGTAAGGGTGTCGTATTGTCTCGATGATATGGTATAAGCCTATAACTCTGAATCAGGTCTTATTTAACTCATTGGATTTATCTCACTCTTTTGTGCTCCCTTGTGGTACTTGCTATTCGGGCCTGACCCCGCTGGTTTTGTTTGGCCAGATCGTAGCAGCTCCAGAGGATCCAGCCTTTCCATCCGAACAATGGTGCACACCAGGATATGGGCGCCAGGGACCATGAGTGGGTTTCTTTTCACCGCTCTGATATCTTCTATTTTGTACTTGGCGTTTAGCCACCGGCACTTGTTTAGCCGGCAGTTCTGGACACTAGTTTCCTTTAAATAATTGTAATTAAATCAGACTGCAGCTGACTATAGTTATGTACTATTGACTCTCTGAACTAGCTCATCATTTTGTCTAGCTAGACTCATGAATCATTTTGATGAAGCGTCAGGGACGCCTTACTGCTTTGTCTTATATATCATTATTACTGCTTCTTGTTTTGATTGATTGAGACATAGATGCTCTGTAGGACCATAGGAGACCTGATTGTAGCATGCACCCCCTAGTCTCTTGACAGCCACGATCGCCGTATGACGTTTATATACCTCATATGGTGTAGCTGGCCTAGTCCCTCAGTATTCCGGTACTGGGGCGTGACAAGGTTTTAGTGGTGGCCCATGCAGGTCTGTTTTTCAGACTTGTGGGGTGTTGCGATTATAGGAGTCTCAATCAAAACATGTTCCCCTTGATCTCCTGATTCGTTCTTCTCTTTCTCCCCTTGATTCTAACATGATTATCATCCTCGATTCTTTTCCGTCCTGTCTTTGATACCTTGTATCCTTTCCTTTAGGGTCATCATCTCGGCTATTGGAGGAGCCGGCATGGAAGAGAATCCTAGATAGGGACCAGTTGGAGATTAGCAAGGGGTAGCCCCTCTACCTGGACAGATTCCCATCGAGAACGTTACCGAGCATGAGCCAGTTGAGCTACAGAGGCCAGAGGATCCCGTACCTCCAATGATGCCGGTAGTACCAGTAGCACTAATGCGTCACTATTGCAATATATTAGGGTTATTGGACCCAGCAACGCCAGACGGCAGCCCAACAGCAACAACAAACTCGACAGCAAGAACAAAATGTGCTACAGAATCAGGGGTTGCAATTAGCCCTTGAGAGAAGTGTCAGAAATGACTCAGGAGCGTCCGGAAGGTTTGTCGACTTAACCCGAGATATTTTGACGGCACGGAGGATGCCATCACGGCGGATGCTTGGCTTCAGGATACAGAGGCCATATTGACTGCAGCAAAGGTTCCAGCAGAAGAGAAGGTTGACCAGGTCAGACTTTTACTTCAGGATCTCGCCCGCGATTGGTGGGCATCGGAAGAGGTTGGAATGAGATCTGTTCCCTGGGATAGCTTCAGTACCAGATTCAAGGCCAAGTACTTTGGCGTGGTTGCGCGGTATGAGCTACAACAGAGGTTATCAGTCTCAAGCAGGCTGGTAAGACGGTGGATGGATATGCACGGAGTTCTGCAGACTGAGTCGATTTTCACCAACGATGGTGGCGACAGAGCCAGAGAGAGCAATGAGGTTCCAGCAGGGACTTCACCTAGAGATTTTGCAGCTGGTCGAGGGGCACGACTACCAGACATTCGATGCAGTATTGACGACGGCTCGGAGGCACGCGCTTACTATTCAAAGGTTATCAGCAAGGACTGGGGGCCAGAAGAGGTCTCATACGCAGAGTGCTGGGGGAGGAGCAGTACCTCGGACGTCAGCACCAGCTCCTGGCATCCGAATTCGTGATGCAGCACCAGTCACGATAATTGTGACTGTACCAGTTCGACAGCAGCAACAAAGGAACTAGCAGCAGCGTCAGGAAGCACCAGTGGGTTGCACTTACTGTGGTAAGGAAGGACACACTAGGGATGTGTGTCGTTCAGCTAATGGATTATGCTTGAGGTGTGGGCAGTCCAGACCATAGGATTGCCAATTGTCCTATGATGCAGAGGCCAGGAGGGCAGCTCAACGGTTTCCGGAGTTGCCAGCTCCAGAGGTAGCACCGTATCAAGGGCCCACACAGTGAGGCACTAGCCCAACGTCCATTACTGACACAAGCTCAGATGTACCGACAAGCACAATATCAAGCAGGACCGCAGAGGCCGCAACAGCAGGGCCAGAAAAGGCAGCAGCAGAGAGTCCAGGGGCAAAGGCAAGAAGAATTTGGAGTATTAGAGCAGAGGTTGGCCGAAGGCGGTCAGATTGTGGGTAAGATTGAGTATTATTTATTATAATTCCTTGAGTTCTATATTCGAAGAGTGAAGGCGACTTTCTCGTCTCACTCATCTGCTCTCGTATCATGTGATACGTGATATTCATCATGTGTCTTGATTACGAGAGTACCCTGGGCAGAGTCTCGTTCTTGATTTAGTCATTGGTACCGACTTATCTCAAGCGTTGACCCTTGTCCACTTTGGGAGTCAGTGTAGGACATCGAGGACGAATTCCTACCTGACTTGAGAGGCATATTTTATCGTATGTCTCCGATCACTTTTCTTCTATGGTATGATTATTGTTTGTGCTTTTACTTAATAGTTCTTTCTTTCGTAATCTGTTCATATCATGTGTTGTTTGATAATTGTGCTTGCATTATGTCATGAGTGTATTTCGTGATCTGAGAGCGCGCTCGACTAGCCTTATCGAAATTCCGAAGAAATTTTTTTAAGGAGGGTAGAGATGTCACTCCCCATTCCCGGAATACGTAAATTTTTGATTTTTTCTGTAATGGTATCTGGCACCTGTATCTTGAATGTATGTATCATGTATTTGTAACTAACCATGGCATGGGACAGTATCTCATCGCGGATTAGTGTGCCACCCTTGTCCTTGTCTGGTTGTAGGCGTGGTTCACTGTTTCGATGATAAGATTTCTGAACCGTATTGTGGTTAGGATTTTATTTAATTAATTTAATTAGTTGTATCATGTAGCATTTAACATGTCATTAGTCACATGGTTAAGAGCATGCTTAAGCTTAGGGTTTCTTTGAGTCAACCCAACCCCTATATATATCTCTTCCTCACTCTCTCTCCTCATTCACTCTCTTTCTTTTCCTCCTCCCAACCATAGGCAAGTACATCTTGCACCAAATGGAGAGATTATTGTATTTTATTTCTTGATTTTTCTTGATATTTTTGTCTATATTGTTCTTCTCTTCATTCTCTACAAGTTTAGTTCTTGGAGTTTTGATTTTAATGGCTAGTTTGGTGTACATCTAAGTTTGTAAAACTAGGGTTCTATGGATTTTCATGGTTTTGATCTATCAAACTTGGTTGTTTTCGAAAACTAATGGTCCTATGTTGTAGGAAATTCAATTCTATCCAATTTTGACCTTTGAAAAGTTAGATTTTGACTTGTTTTGAGGAAGTTATGGCCAAAATAATTTTGGTCAAACTTCTATGTTCATCTGTCCTGATTCTGGCAGGGACGATGAATAGTGCCGAGCCGCATGAGGATGCTGTATAGTACCGAGCCGCATGAGGATGCTGCATAGTGCTGAGCTGCATGAGGATGCTGCATAGTGCCGAGCCGCATGAGGATGCTGCATAGTGCCGCATAGTGCCGAGCCGCATGAGGATGCTGCATATGCCGCATAGTGCCGAGCCGCATGAGGATGCTGCATAGTGCCGAGCCGCATAAGGATTCTGTATAGTGCCGCATAGTGCCGAGCCGCATAAGGATGCTGCATAGTGCCGAGCCGCATGAGGATGCTGTATAGTGCCGCATAGTGCCGAGCCGCATGAGGATGCTGCATAGTACCGCATAGTGCCGAGCCGTATGAGAATGCTGTATAGTACTGTATAGTACCGAGCCGCATAAGGATGCTGCATAGTGTCGTATAGTGCTGAATAGTGTCCGCATAGTGCCTATTTTGGCTGTTTTTGGCTATTTTAAGTCCTATTTGGCTGAATTGTGGCCAGAATTTCTCCAAACTTCCAACATAAAAGTTGTAGATCTTTGTCTTGGCTTTAAGGACCTTCATGTCTCACTTTAACCAGAATTTACATGTGACTTTTATGTCACGAGGGGTCCACGTGACTTCCTGACTTGACCGTGTTCCTGACCTGATTACCTGTATACGTGCTGGTACCTATTCTAAGTGTGTATTGAGATACAATATTAGTATGCACTGCGGTGCCATATAATGAGTACACTGAGGTGTGACTCTACATGCTAAGTGATCATTCGTGTTATATGTCAATACATGTGTACCGTCCAGCACAGTCATGGTAATTGACCAGTAATAGTATCGTGGTAAAATAATTATTGTTTGATGCATTACACTAAGCATGGATCTAGATTGAGCAGATGTGGATTCATACTTAGGGTACACGTACTATGGTACGACATATAGGAGGATGACCATGTGACCACGACATGTAATTCCAATATCGAGATAGGGTTAATCTAAGCAACTTAAATTGGTAGAAGCATTGGAAGGGAACAGAATCTCGAGATCGTACGTCACCAGCCGCCCTGAGTCCCGTCCTGGCGCGTCGGGTTGGCTGCCTCGGATACTGTATAGTCATCCGTACTAGTGGAGTGCAGTATCTGATTTGTGACTGCCGAGCCAGCTCTTCCTATAGGAGAGCTGGAACCGTTACTGCTTATTCTAGCGCGGTAGCCTTTCGAGGGACCGGTGCATTTCGTGCTTGCTTGTATATAATGGTTGGGCTAGCCCTGCTGGAATGCGATACGATCTGAGGATTCCTACATATATTGTATTACTGGGATAACCCAAGCAAATCATAGAAAGCCGTAGGATTGATTGGCCGATTGTAAGCTGACTTATTTGTGTATGTTTTCTTCTGTTAGCTACCGAGGAACATGGACTATCGTGGTGCGTGGTCCAACCCATGTCCTTGTTTGGTTGTTGGGTTGGGCTATTGTGCTGCGATAGGCTATGGACGAAGTCGCGATCAGAAGCCCTTTTACCTGCCATGGTTATAGGATATATCTTATCTCGGTACGATATTGGCACCGTTTGTCCTTGTTTGGTTGTAAGGGTGTCGTATTGTCTCGATGATATGGTATAAGCCTATAACTCGTGAATCAGGTCTTATTTAACTCATTGGATTTATCTCACTCTTTTGTGCTCCCTTGTGGTACTTGCTATTCGGGGCCTGACCCCGCTGGTTTTGTTTGGCCAGATCTCGTAGCAGCTCCAGAGGATCCAGCCTTCCACCCGAACAATGGTGCACACCAGGAGTATGGGCGCCAGGGACCATGAGTGGGTTTTTCTTCACGCTCTGATATCTTCTATTTGTACTTGGCGTTTAGCCACCGGCACTTGTTTAGCCGGCAGTTCTGGACACTAGTTTCCTTTGCATAATTGTAATTAAATCAGACTGCAGCTGACTATAGTTATGTACTATTGACTCTCTGAACTAGCTCATCATTTTGTAGCTATACTCATGAATCATTTGATGAAGCGTCAGGGACGCCTTACTGCTTTGTCTTATATGATCATTATTTACTGCTTCTTGTTTTGATTGATTGAGACATAGATGCTCTGGGACCATAGGAGACCTGATTGTAGCATGCACCCCTAGTCTCTTGACAGCCACGATCGCCGTATGACGTTTATATACCTCATATGGTGTAGCTGGACTAGTCCGTCTCAGTATTCCGGTACTGGGGCGTGACAATTTTGGAGGTACATATAGCATTACTCTTTCAATAACCGGGTATGTACCTTTGCACGTAGGCAAAAATAAATACAACATCTAAAATATATTAAATATTTAAATTATACTTAAATTAAATACATGTGTTATCGAACTTAAATCTTTCTAACCGTATTTTTTTAAAATTTAAATCTAACCTTACAATACATACACGTGGGTAAAGTGCCTCTAACTTACAACTTTAGGGTACTATGGATATTTCAACATTTATTTAAAAAAAAATCTAGCGTTCACTTCAAACGACTAGTAGACAGAAAGAGTATTTTGATCAAATTATCTATTGCGAAAGAGTTTAATTGATGCAAATGTCTATCGAGTTTTATTTTGCTAAAAATTACAATTAAGGAGAACTTCTTCTTTTTTGTACTTTATCCTTTGTAGTTGACTTAACATTTGTCTTTTTGAAGGGACTAAGCTCAATTCACCAGGAATGATCAAAGCTCGAGTCAAACTCGGGTCTGTTTGTTTTACTGCAATGTGATCCAATAGAAATGTAATCAATAAAAAATAATTTTTTTTATTTGATTTTAGTACGATTGTAATCATATTATAGTGGGCCAAACAGGGTTTGAGTATATTATGGACATGAATAGGGCTGCAAATGAGCCGAACCGAGCCAAGCTTTGTAAGCTTGAGCTTGGCTTGACTAGATATTCGAGCTCGAACTCGAGCTCAAGCTTGATAAGTTTTTTATTTTGAACCTTGAGCTTGGCTTGAGCTTGTTTATATTAAGCTTGAGCTTTGCTTGGTTTGAGCTCGAGCTTGGCTGATAAGGAAGCTTGATTCAAGCTTGATAGATAAGCTCGATAATCTTGAAATCAAGCTTGTCGCTCAACTTTATTTCAAGCTCATTAAGCTTGATTTCAAGCTTAACGAGCTTAATTTCAAGCTAGTTAGGTTTGAATTCAAGTATCTGAAATATTAACAATTTATTTATAAAAATTTAATTAAAAAAGTTCCTTGATATCACTTATTAAGGACATAAATATATAATACACACAACCATATTGTGTATATAATATATATATATATATATATATATATATATATATATATATATATATATATAGAACAAAGAACAAACGAGCTCCTAACAAGCTTCTAAACGAGCCAGCTTGCAAGCTCCTAAACAAGCTTCTAAACGAGCAAGCTTGCAAGCTCATAAACGAGCCAGCTCGCGAGCTCAATCAAGCCGAGTACTTCTAAACTTGAGCTTCGCTCGTTTATTAAACGAGCTCAAAAATAAAGCTTGAGCTCAGCTTGTTTACTAAACAAACCGAGCTCAAACGAGCTTTTATCGAGCCGAGCTTCGAGCAGCTCGCGAACGGCTTGGCTCATTTGCAGCCCAAGACTGATCCATTAAACCATCGGTTGGGCTTGCTTTGTATTAGTAATAGCAATCTCAATTTGTGACTAAGGGCTGGGATGACATTTATCTGAGAGAAATAAAGTTAGTATATAAAATTTAAGTCTCGGGCTCATTGTCATGTTAAAGCTTGCCGAAATAATATTTGGCCCATGCAAGGGGGCAACCGTGCACATGCCCGCGCCGACGTATCACCCCCACTGGCCTCCCGCATACACCGGGCCCACCTCGATTTTTCTACAGCCCTCCTCCAATGGAGGGGCAACACGTGGCCCGGGCCAGAACTGCGATCCAAACCTGCGGACAACGTAGCATTGTCCAAGCTTGGGTTGTTAATGATAGCCTCTTTTGTGTTGGTCTTGATACTTCCCATTCTTCTTTCAAGAACATGGCCGCCCTGAGCTCATAGGATCCCAGATAACTTTCAAAATGCTCGTACATAATATAAAAAAATATTAAAAAACTAAAAAAGATGTTACCATGAAGAATTGAACTATCTCTACTATGCAAAACTAACATAATAACCTCTACACCACAATGTTTTGTATTGAAAAAGACTCGTGGTAAATACTAGTTCTATTTTAGATACAAAATTATTAATATATTTATGTTTAAATTAATTTTTTAGGTCATTCTGATCTGTGGGTCGTACGGTGCTGTCCTGGACTAGGGCTAGCCCAGTTCAAGAATGAACCTCTCTTAATTCGTCGCCATAATCACAGTTTTTTCCTACGTGTTGTGTAAGAGCATCATTAGTAGTTGAGACTCTCAAATGCAATTTGGGCCCAAAAATTCAAAAAAAAAGGGTAAATGTAGAATGGATTGGATTTGTATGAGAATAATAGAAAATGATAAAGTGAGTTCCGGTTCCAGTGTAAACCCTCTAAAAATATATAGTTTAATATTAGATTTTTTGATTATTTATTAGAATTAATAATTAATAATTAATATGTTTTTTATTTATTAATTGACTTATATACTCTTTTTCGTAGCTTTGATATAAGTAGCACAACATTAGCTATTTTCACCCAATAATTTTTTTATGCATGACCTAATCAAGCCCTTTACACATATACAATTCATGTCTCACTCAAACATCTCTTGTATTTTATTTTAATATTACAACATACGTACATAAAATCGTATATTAATTAAGTCAAATACCTATGTCCGTTCCAATCGAAATTGGGGACATAATTTCGACCCGAACCCTTCGATCCAAAGATACGTCATGATCTTGACTAACCCTAGAGCACTCATGTAGCTTGTGACCCACTCAAATGGACCCCTACAACTCCCCGAATACCTACAAACCATTAGGACATTTATATAGAAAATTGTGTTCAACAGACTATAGAAGTTCATCGGTGCATCGAAATAGCCCAGAACGAGAGCCAAATGGTGCACCAACTCGATCCTTATATAAATAGAACTTAATTGGGTAAATCCTAGACCATCTAGACCATGTTATTGGGTCCCTAAGATGTGTGGACAGTCGGGTATATTAAATCAATTGATATAGGTTTAAATGGTGCATAGGTTGAGTTTTAGGCCAAATTAAGCAACCAAATGACCAACCAACTTAGCCTAACTTAAGTGAGGGTTAGACAAACCCAAAATGAGGGTATTGTCACGCCCTGATTCGGAAATTGCTCGTTCTCGCTAGATTTGACCCGAATCATCGTCCTCGCTGGGGCGTGATGCCGCACGAGCCTGGAGTTGCGCTCGTGCAAGGCAAGATAACGGTTCACATAGTGATTATCTCAAAGTTGTAACATAAGCAGCGGAAGGAAAAAAAAATACAATAAGAATCTCTTTTCATAATGAACTGAAGGTTACAAGGCTCTGAATAGCCCAACTTAACGTGCCAATTGGCTACAACGCTCATGATCTCTCTAGCTCACAAAGGATTATATTATTCCATACATTATGCCTCTTTATAGCCAACAAGTAGTCTTCGGCCGAACATCTCCATATGTAAGTCCGAACGCCTATGCGGTAGCTCCTCTTGAACGCCAAGGACTTCATGCCTCGGTACGTCCAAGCCAAGCCTCGCCCCAGTCAATCATAAGCTGAACCTGCACATAAACTAGTGGGATTAGTGCTTTCGTCCTCGCTTCGTACTGATCAAGCCCGCTCGCACCCAAACCAAAACTAAATATTTTTAGTGGAACATGCATCTTAATTTGTGATCTTTCTACTTAGCCTTAGGATCAGTTTCATGGCTATCTTCATATATAGTAACTTATCATAAATTGTCCCATACCGTGTTCCTGCAGCAGATATAGTTAGCATAATATGAACATAACATAGTGTTTCGTGCTCATCTCTATCCTCTTTGCCTAGCCTGCCATGGTTAGAATACATAAGCAATCATACGATTCGCGCAACCAACCAATCATAACCGTAAGCATATGCATAAGGGTGGCAGGCCCTGCGCCTGCACCGAACTCTCATCTCAGCCCACCCCCTATCTATATGAAGGTCACGGTGTTTCGCACCGTAATGGACTTGGCATCTTTTATGTAAGCCTACGATCACTTCGATACGGGTTTTAGCCCAATATCCGAAGGATCCCAAACTTACGGATATCATAGCTTATCACAGCACAGGACGTCGCAATCCGTCCGAATAATGTGCACCATAAATACCACACATATTTCCTCCTAGGCTGAACGGTTCCGGTGCCCCGGCGTAACCGTCCGAGGGAAGCCGCACCCGTGCACGGGCCATCCAGTCCATTGACCATGCAATACGCAATAGCAAACACAGATAACATTCCAAACAATCCTCCGTTCCATAAATATAATCTCGTTCGAACATATTCACGTTCCATAAACATAGTCTCGCTCCATAAACATATTCGCGTCTCATAAACATAATCCACCATCCCTATCTCACGCTCCGTCGACGTTGTGCCCAACACATCCATATTGATGCACGACGCCCAACGGCTTAGTCATCTCGTACTCATATTCAACGCGTACCATTCGTAAGTCATTCTCATAGCCTAGTTCCGTAGTTACTTAGTTATTCCTTAGCTTCCGTGCACGAGGGCACGCTCAGCGCCGTAATCAATTTCTAGTCTAGTGTTTAATTTCTCGGAGGCATGCACATAATGCACATCTCGATATTGTCTTTTAATGTTCTACTACCATCACTGCCCTACCGCGACTCGTACACTTGATGCACGTCGCTTTAATTGTTCGATTGTTCAATTCTATCTTAGTGTTCGACACATACTTGGACCTTTTCTTTCCGAGCCACGCTCGTAACTCGATAACATCTTACGCATATAATGACATATTTTATTAGACGTGAAGGAATAGGAGAGAGAGTCAAGAACCCGCCCACCTTAAGTCGATACGCCTTGCCGTTTCACCGAGCTGAAGGCTCGCTTCTATAACTTGGTCGCATAGCTAACTCTCGGACTTAGCCATTCCGTTGAACTACTCGACTTACCAGCCTACCGCGCCCATGTCACGATCCGTAATCCAGCATAAAGGCATAGCCTGCACACCAGATCAACTAACATCAGCACTTGTTCAAACGGGACTTATCCTTTGCATCGATTCGACTCATAGATTCCAATCGACTCAAAGCTTACTTTGGCCAACGTAACACTTGCATCGATTCGCATCGATACTTCATCGGGTCGACGCAACTCTTCGAGTCAACGACTCATCATAATGCACCACGAGCAGGGCATTACAGGTATTAGATTCAATTTTAGGCATATAAATATTTATGTACATCATCTTTAGAAATAGACAGTCCATATGATGTTAGTGGTGTATATGTAGTTTTAGCCCATATAAGAACGATATGAACCCCAACTCAAACCTAACTTGTAGAGGACCTATAACCCTAATCTAAGTGTCTTGGGCTCACTTTAGAGCTCACAAACTTGTGTGAACAGCAGTCCACATAGCGAAATAGTTGGTGGGTTGGAGGAGCATCCCTACTCACTTGGTGGTTGCCAAAACCACCAAGTCATCCCCCTAACTTCAAGCCCACTTCCCCCCACAACTTCTTCACAGCCTATATTTAATTTTCCTTCCATTTTTTCTTCATCTTCCACCCATTTTTCAGCCCCTAAGCTCCCTACAACTAGGTGGAAGTTCTATGTGCATTGGCTGAAATTAATTTTGCCACTTCGGAGCGCTCCAATGACCAACCACAAAGGCGTAGCACTCAAGTAGGAAGCCTAGAAGGTACCTTGTGTCTTGGCTTGCTAGAGGAGGAGTCTCAAGGCCGTAGGATGCTGTTTTCCCCTCCGAACATTATTCACAACCCGATTGGACTGATTTGAACATTTGTTGGATTCGTTGGAATTCAACGTCGTTCCAAGTAAGTATCACGTTCATTTTGATCCCGAATACTTGTAAACTAGATCTAGGACTTCCTTGGCATGTCGAGACATAGTTAGATACCCTAATAATCTAATTAAAACCTATATTAAAATGGTATTCATGATGGCTACAAAATTTTGAATTTAATTATTGTATGTCGCAATATGTAAATGTTGAGAGGAATATATACATGTTTCCTTCGCCGTAATTTTTGTACAACTTAATAACATATTAATCCATGCATATAGACTTGAAAAACATGAATTAGGACATGTTAAATTGGGTTTTTAGGGCCTAAACACAGTCTATATATTCTAAAATTTAAATAGTGTATTTTGACACGTGGAATGGAAAACTTGTGTAGTATAGTTGAAATTGCATGTAGTATGCCCCTAGATTAATACCAAGGTTATTGTACATATATAGGTCTTGATTTTATGATTAAAAACCTATTTATTAATTATTTTATGTCATAAATTTTATGTAAACTAAGTTCATTTTGTGACACCGAAATGTACAAATTGAGCCTAAAAGGCCTAGTTTCATTGTAGAATTGGACCCGATATTTGTATAGATTAATATCAACCTTCTAATCTTGAAAGTAATTTTAAAATAATATTTATAAATAAATTTATTCTGTTCATATATATATATATATTATATATATATATATATATTATATATAGATATATATATATATATATATATATATATATATATATATATATATATATATATATTATTCTTTCATATATATTATATATATATATATATATATATATTATAAAATATATATATATATATATATATATATTATATATAGATATATATATATATATATATATATTATATATATATATATATAAATATATATATATATAATATATATCTATATATATATATATATATATATATATATATATATATATATATTATTGGTAGAAGTATTGATTTAAAATTTTGTCTGACATGACCTAGAAAACCTACATTTGGACATAGTATAGTTATGGCATTAATTTTTATATAAATGTGTCTTAAATAATTATTTTAAAACAAATTAGGTTCTGATTTTTATTGTCATTATTTGATTTTATAATTTTATTTTAAGTCTAGACTATAGGTTTTTTATTTATTTTAGTTGGTCACGTCTAGAAAATGTCTAATTATACAATCAATGTTTTATATAAAAAATGTCAATTAGGACTCATGGGTTACAATATTGTATTAAAATTATTAGGATATAATTTTGAGGGTAGTCGCTATGGTTAAGAGGCAAGATAAGAAATTAACACTAGCAGACCTTTAGGAATAAATTCTAAGGCACCATTACAAGAAAATCTATTAAGACTAACTTATAGAATTCATGTATAAGTAATAAATCCTAGGAGATGCATGGGACTTAGTTCATGTGAATATTTAGATTTATATAATTTATCAAATTTGGACAACCTTTGTCTTGGTGCACTTTTCGGTACAAAGTGGGTCCAACAACGGACACCGTTCTGGCCCAAAATTACTATTTTGTCCCTGTGTCCAGAATTGGACTTATGGGTAGCCTAACCTAGCTATTTGGCTTATTCTGAGAATGTTGGCAATGTCTGTTTCAGCATCTGGGAATGTTGAGGAGTTTCATCTTTACTGTTTTATCTGGATTGACGAGTTCGCTTGCAGGACGTTATTGAATTACCGTACAACCTTCAGGAAAGATACCTTACCATTTTGCACTCGTACTTAATTCATGATGTTTGTGTGTTTGCTAGTATTTTATATTAGTAGAGTGCGTCCAAGTATGACTTGGGTGCCATCGATATGTCTATCATATTGTGTGCGTGTGTGTTGACCTATATGATAGTTGACATTTTCGATCTGTTGAAGTTATGCTTCATAAGTTCTTTGACCTGTTGACAAGTCTTATACACGACACAAGAGTGAGGATCATAGAGTTGGCATGAACCCATATTCGACTTGCTACCGATACGGGCGGTTCATGTATTGGTTCATTTATGGATTAGCGGAGTCTAGATAGTGACTTGCATAGAGATATGGATCGCCAAACCATGGATATGACTTGTGTGATACAGGGCAGGAAAAACTGTTGGGACGTATGAGCTAGTCCGCAGCCTTACAGTTTTTCGGATTTGGTTCATAGTTTTCCGATTTTGGGTGTGTCACTAGAGGATATGTCCGACAATGGCCCCTACTTGCGAGGCAGATACGGTCAGGAGGTATGCTAGTGATGCAAAGTATGAATAGGGATATATCCACTCAGTGGTCTTGAATGTGTGTCAGATACGGTCTGGATGTATACTAGTTCATATGAAAGCCTCTAGCAGATGCTATGCTTTATTCTTACCCACTTATATGTTCCAGTATAGTTTTCAACTTGCATTACACCTAGATGGTTAGGTTTAGTTTGTGTTATGACATGGGATAGTGTCTTGTCACAGAATGGTGGGTCACTTCTTGTCATCGTTTGTTATAGGGTTGATCCGTTGTTTCGATGGTAGGAATGAAACCATGTTATGACCCGAGCTATTATTATCCCTTGTCATGTTTCATTTATAGTTTATTATGGTATTTTTTATGTATCTTGCTAGTCCCCTGAGGACCTGATGATCTTTATATATGAATTGCGTAGCTTATGTCAGGACGAGTGGTCGTCGGATAGTTGAGACTACCGACAAGTTGCCGATAGAGTTCAGGATTGGAGAGAGGTTGACCATCAGTCGGAGAGAGCTTACAGTTCATCCCTAGAGGTGTATCACTTGGAATCTGTAAGACCTATTCGAGCAAGTATTTCTGAAGCATATTTTGTCTGAGATAGAAATAGACCGTCTGAACGATAATCTATCTCGATGTCGAGAAATTATCGAAGATTTCCAAGATCTTTCATCTCAAAACAGGTATGCAAATGCTTTTTGATCTCTTTGATTTCTGTAATGTCATCACATGTGAGGATCATGTCATCTACATAAAGCAAAAGAATGACCATGCCTTTCGAGGTGTTTTGAATGATCAAGGCTGAATAATGATGGCTCTGTCGGAAACCAAAAACCGATAATGGTGGACCTGAACTTCTCGAACCAAGCTCAAAGGGCTTGCTTAAGCCCATATAAGGCTCGATGAAGTTGACAAACCTGCTTGGTTTATGAGTGACCTTGCGGAGGTATCATGTAGACTTCTTCAGCCAGATCTCCATTCAAAAAAGGCAATTTTCACATCCATCTGATGCAACTCCTATTTTCTGGTTACTGTCACAGCCAATAGAGCACGAACAGTTGGCATCCGAGCCACATGAGCAAAGGTCTCTTTGTAGTCAATGCCATATTCTTGGGTGAATCCTTTTGCAACCAATTGTGCTTTGTATCGGTCAACTGAGCCATCAGATTTAGTCTTGATTTTGTAAACCTATTTGCATCCAACCGCAGACTTTCCTAGGGGCAAATCAACGAGTTCCCATGTCTGTGTTTTCTCAAGGGCAACCAATTCTTCAGCCATAGCTTCTCTCCACCTAGGATCTGAGCTTGCTTTCCTGTATGACTTAGGTTCATAGAGAGGCATGCATGATGGCAGAGAGAAAGAAATGGTAGTCCTGGAGTATGAAGGCTGTTGTCGATCTAGACTTGGACGTGAAGTGATATGTAATGTTTGATCGCTTTCTGGAGCTGTATTTTCAGGAATGTCGCCAAGATGGTCATCTTTTTCAGAAGAAATGGGTGACTCGGACTCTATGTGAAAAGGATCAACAAAATATCTGGTTTTGTGGTAGGTTGTTTATATGGTAGGAGAGAGAAGAAGGGAATTCGTTCCCAAAAAGTAACATGACGAAAGATTCTTAGTTTCTTGGCTTGAGGATCATAACAACATATGGTATCCCTTTTGTCGAGTACCATACCCAAGAAATGCACAAATAACAGATTTGTTGGAAAGTTTGTCATGTTCTCATTTTGGAAGGAGGACAAAGCATGTAGAGCCAAATACTTTTTGGTGATTATATGTAGGTAGAGTCTTGTACAGTTGTTCGTATGGAGAGATGTTTCTAGTTATAGGAGAGGGTAGTCGATTGATTAAGTAAACAGATGTGTGCACAGCCTCACCCCATAATTCTTTTGGAATGAAAGAGGATAAGAGTAAGGTGCGCGTTGTTTCAACAATATGTCTATGTTGCATTCAGAGACACCATTCTATTGAGGAGTTTCAACACAAGATAATTGAGAAATGGTTTTGAGGAATTTATGAAATTGGTGAGAGAGATATTCTCCACCAGAATCAGAACGAAATATTTTGATAGTTTTGGAGAATTGTGTTTTAATCATGGTGGAAAACTCCTTGTAGATTTGTACAAAATCGGAACGATGGTGTAAAAGATAAACCCACGTAAAACGAGTGTAATCATCAATAAAGATAACATAATATGTTGTACCCCCTATGCTTGGAACTGGAGCGGGACCCCATATCAGAGTGTATCAAATCAAAACTGTCAGTGGTGAAAGTGCTTATATTGAAAGGTAAAGCTTGTTTAGATAAATTACAATGAATACAACCAGGTTCTTTGACAACAGGAACACTTTCTAAAACACCTTTATTGATTATTTAACTCAATTTTGAAAATGAAACATGACCTAACCGTTTATGCCAGGAAATAAAAGGAGACTCTGTGGCGATAGAAGAGACAGTAGCATGACAATGAGACTGAACTGGAACATGAAGTTCTTCTAGCTGCTAAAGACGACCATCTTTACGTCCTCTCCCAATCTCTTCCCCTCAAGCGATCCTGCACAACACAACCAGAAGCATTAAATGTAACTGTCATACCAGATTCACAAAGTTGTCCAACTGATAGTAAATTCATGGATAACTTTAGAATAAAGAGGACTTCTGACACAGACAATGTCTATGTTCTAATAGATCCAGAGTGAGTAGCAATAGCAGGTGATCCATCAGCAGTGTAAATCACAGATGGAGAGGTTATTGGTTTGAATGACTCAAAGTTGTGTGGTTATAGGTTATGTGATTTGAGGCACCAGAATCTAAAAGCCAGTTACCGTTTCTCATACCTGGGAGAGTGACATTGATGGAGGAAGCCGTACCATAGTTGGAGAGAGCCTGCTGAATGATATTCTGAACATCATCAGCGGTGAGAGGCTTGGAAGGCAGCGATTGTGATGCACCGCCAATGTGTAACTTACTGAGTAGGCTTTGGAGATCTTCTTGCGAGAATTGTGATGCACCTTCAACGATATTCTGCTTTGGATAGCCCTTTATTTTCTGTTTGGGAGGGTTGTGGACAATCTTTGATCATGTGGCCAAATTTCTTGCAGTAATTACACTGAATTTGGAACAGTTTTTTGGACTTCCAGGGTGGTGTGGCAAACACAGCAGGCTTAGTAGTTGGTGGTGCATTGATCAACCCCTTTCGGGTTTCCTCGGCAAGAGCCGAATCAACAGTGGGTAGAGGACTGCGGTAAAACATTGAACTACGAACTCCCTCAAAATCATCACGAAGTGCCATGAGAAATTGTACTAGTCTGGTCTCCTCATGGTACTGCTCATACAATGTGGCATCTACTGTCCATTTTGGTTCCATAAGAGCAAGTTGATCCCGAATTATGGTCATTTGAGAGTGGAAATCAGAAACAGATTGACTTGGTAGCTGTTTTATATTCCTAATATCCATCTCTATCAGTGTAAAATTGGTTTGGTTATACCGATTAGAGAGAGTCCCAAATAGCCTTTGCAGTTTCAAACTTATTAAATTGCAAACTGACCGTATTTGCAATCTATGTCATGGTTTTGTTATTCTCAATTTCCCATTGATCAACGTTCTTTTCCCATTCTGCCTTTACATCATTCTTTTTTAAATCGTCTGTAGAAATATGCAGACATGATTTGTCTCGAGTAACATATTTCCACAAACCTCGACCTTTTAAGAAAATTTTCATGTGATAGGACCATTGGGTGTAATTCTTCCATCTAGAGTAACAGAAATTGGCCGAGCTAGTTCATATGCTTAGAACAGTCTTTATATATCTCTCACATGATTAGAATCTGGGTTATGGGAAAACTGTTAGTAGTGTACGTGATCACGACCCCCTTCTCCGTACGTATGTTCCGAACAAAGTTTTTTTATATGAATACTGTGCCATAGGCTTTATCTCAAAGCGGATTTGTGCGTATGTACATCTATCGCCTTTTCACTTGTACGAAAGTATATTTTATTATATGCTCCTATACATTGTACACCCCTTGACGATCACGTACCTACTACAGTTTTAAACATTACATATGCATCTGTCTCTATGACATATGTGTCCTTGCCATGATAGATTGTGATGTACCATGATTCCAGTTTATTTACATTCCTGTTCGTTTCATGTTTCGTATATTTAGTTTGCTAGAATCAGTACTTGCTCCGTCGTGACGGGATAACGTTGTAGGTATTCTTACTGAGGAGGAGTTGCTCTGTGATTCGTATTATGGAGTTACTGCCGAGGACCAGGCTTTGCCTTACGAGGATGTACCTGCGGGGAACCTCGTCTAGTTGTATATTTGCTTTAGACTTTTGAGAGTAGTCATGTATTAGACTATGTATTTTGTAACTGGACCTGTATCCAGTTTTACATTTCAGACTTGTACTTGGACTTATTATTATATGAGATGACTTTTGTGTTTGGAGCATTTACGACTCTTCTGTACATATAGAACTGTTAGCACATTTAGTCTTATCTTGTTATCTCTAGAACAGCTTACTGTACTTTATCTCAAGCGTAGGCTGGACATGACTCGGCCCGGCCCAACAATTTGGGTAGCGGGTCGTGACATGTTTTTAGTGGTGGCCTATGCAGGTCTCGAACTAAATTGTTTGGTTACGTTATTGTACCAAGCATACCTGCAATTAGGAACTTAAGGTAATTAGACAACATTAGGAATGACGCTTAGAACATCTAGAGGAATACTAGGATTGCACATAGGAAATACGTCACATGCTTGCTATTATAAATTAGAATTTTTTGTCTATGATTGTTTACTTTAAAGAGTCCTTATAAGTCCTCTTTATTTTATTTTAGATGGTGCTTACGTTCATCCCAGTATGTCACACCTGAGAATGGCACACTCCCTATCCAGTCAGCTGACCAGTTGACCGATATACCACCCCTCCACCTACCATATTCCTCCACTCCACAGAACCACAAACCCAGATGCCTTCTCCACCTTCCACATCACAGGCCCAGCAGACCCAATACTCCCACCACCACCTATCACTATACCTACCCAGGCTTCCGTCATACTCGACGGGAACCAACTGCTCACTATGATCCAGGGGTTCCTAACGACCCATCAGGAGCAGACCACCCTACTACTCCGCCAGAGCATGGAGCGTTCTGAGGAACGTACCGTGGTCCCACCACCTGTAGAACCACGGCAGAGAGCGGGGACGATCAAGGAATTCATGGGTCTGAACCCCAAGGAGTTCTTAGGGACTGAGGGCATAGTAGTAGCAGATGACTGGCTAGACTCGGTAGAGAGGAAGCTCCTTGGAGCTAGGTTACCGAATGACCTCCAGGTCGAGGCAGCGAGATTTCTGCTGAAAGACTTGGTAGGAGTTTGGTTCCGGAATAAGCCGCTATTTGAGAGGGAGGGCCACTTGGGATAAGTTCAAGACCCAGTTCAAGAAGAAATTCTTCTCGACCACCGCTAGGGTAGCCATGGGGCTACGATTCCAGAACATCCAGCAGGGAAACCGTTCTGTCGACGAGTATACGGCAGAGTTTAGTCGCCTGAGCCGTTTTGCTCCTAGTCTAGTTGCAGACCCAGAGGAAATGACACGTAGGTTTTGCCATGGGCTAGTTCCAGACATTGGCATTCTTATAGTGGCGAACGGTACGACTGACTACTACCAGAGCCTAGAGTTGGTCCGTAGCATTGAGGAGCGTCTCCAGTCTTGCAAGAGGCCGGCTTTTGTACACCTCGAGGGACCGTCCAAGCTTCAGGCTTTCCAGTAGAGAGCACCGATGCCGCACCAGCAGACATACCGTCCCCCTACACCACATCATCCGACCCCCGCCAGTTAGAGCCCCGGGACCCC